>PVKU01000326.1:526076-544882 GCA_004027475.1 Anoura caudifer | reverse complement strand
TCATTCAATTTGACGTGGTCAAAAAAGAAATCAATGAATGAAAGCGCTATTATAAAATATACATGGAAAGCAGTTGATATTCATGAAAATAGTTTTAGTAAGATAGAAATAAAAATGGAAAATATTACTAAATGGAAAATCGGTAAAATATTTAAATGACTTAATTATACCATGAATAAATACATATATATTCCTTAGGTAAATCCACCAATATTAATATAATTTGGGGCACATGTCTGTATTTGTGAATATTGAGTTTAAACAGTTTTCTGTTCACTACATTTTGATTAACTTGACCAACTGTCAGCCAGAAATCACACCAGTCATTTATTAGCAATGACACTATATAAAAGTACTTATTAGAAAGGCAACTGTGGGTTCAAGTATTTCTCTGAGCCCAAGATAAAAGGCAGGGGTTTATTCACATCTTCCGAGTCGATAATTAGATTCTGAGAGCAAGCTGCTGTGCAATGTGCTGCCGGGATGAGAGGGTTCCCGTTGGGGAGGACGACAACTGTCACTCTCCTACCTGGAAGCTTACAGAGAAGCCTGCGTTCTTTCAGGCCCTGGGTGAGCAAAAAAATACAGCTCAGACCGAGCCTCTTGCAGCATCCCAAGGGGTCTCCAACTCTCTTCCTCTTTGGTCTTCCCCTCAGATAATTTTCCTCTCTGTTGCTGGGATCACAGAGAGGACCGAGGGATCCTGGGGACCTGCTCCCTACAGCTGGCGGGGCAGTGGTGTGCCTGTCAGGGCCTATGGTTTAGAAGTAGGATGTATGGGGCAGCTCCTCACTGCAGCCCCGTGGACACTGACCGCTGAGATCCGCTTCTGCACATCTAAAAGCATTTACTAAGATCTCTTTGTAAATGTTACATTGTGACAGGAACACAATAAAGGGAACAGATGTGGTGGGCCAACCTCCAGGGGTTTGTAATCCAAGGCAGCAGGACAGACCTTGAGAACACAGTTGAGCGCTCAGGCATGACCTGCAAGCCAGGACCCAGGTATGACAGTTGGGATTGACACAGTCCTGGATCCAAGGCCGAGTTCCTGCCTTTATATACGATGCTCCTTTTTACCACAGGGTTCCCTCCAGGGCTCCTTGAAACAGCCAACTCTTCTTTGTGCATTTCTGGTAAGATTTGATTTACAACAATGTCTTGAAAACAGCTTATGTAGGATCATACTGACCACCTACAGCTCATGACTTTCATATAGGGAGATGTGACCAATGCTGAATAGGCCAGTAAAAAAATGTGAACATGTATTTATTTACATTATAAGCAATCCAAGAGGCTCCTTCCGGTGTACCTAAACACTAAACAATTCCGGTCCATTTCTGTGCCTAGCTGCACACCTGGCTTGTGGTAAATGGTCAGCTAATGCTTATTAAGAATAAATGACTGGATTGAAAACAAACTACTCACCCCGTTCCTAGGTAAGATAGATAAAACTCATTTCCATTTTCTAACTTTTTCTTCTCGACTCTCCTGTTCCCTTTTCTCTTCTTTCTCTTTCCCTTGCTTTCTTCCTCCTCTTCTTCCTTCTTCTACCTCCTATTTCTTCTCCCACCACTTCCTAACATCATTTTACCAAGCATGTAATTTATTTTGGTACACAGTGTAAGGTGAACCTTTATTATATTTTCCCCATAATATTCATAAATTTCCCACCAATCTTTGCTAAATAATCCTTCCTTTGCCCACTGATTCAGGTTTCTTCTAGGGAGGGACCCAGTTTCCTAATCTTTGTGTCTCTAGTACCTTCTGTGGGGCCTAGAACATGTTATCGTCCTATAGGGCATATGACGTGTTTGTGTTGCCACAGTTAGTGTCTGTTATGGGCTGAATGGTGCCCTCCCACATTTGTACATCAAAGTCCTAATCCCTGATACCTCAGAATTCGACTGTATTTGGAGACAGAGCCTTTAAAGAAGTAACAAGTTAAAATGAGGTCCTGAGGGTGGGCCCTAATTCAATATGACTGCTCTCCTTAAAGAATAAAGAGGAAGTACAGACAAAAGGCACACACAGAGGGAAGAGTGATGCAGACACCGGCCAGCAGTGTCCACGTCATTATGGATGAATTAAAACATACACATGGACTGCCGAGTCCAGTGGAGGAATAAGGACATAGCATGGCTTTTCTCTCAAGAGGAGCGAAAGCTGTGGCCTCCACCATGACAGGCCTTTATTCTATATCTCCTCACATTACAAGATGGTCCTCACTCACTATCCCCAGGTAACAACAAAGGAACCAATGCCCCTCATTACATCACAGAAGAAGGACATTAGCAAATGAAAAGGCAAAAGTGGTTAAGCCAGTCACACTGGTCCCTGCGAGGTACTTGCAGGGTGAGGGAGTTTTAGCAAAGAGCAAACTTCCCAACAGCTTAGGTATATTGTAAATCCGATTACCCACGGGAGAACCTATCTGTGGGCGTGGGTCCTGTGCATCTCTGAGTGGGAGCTGGGGCCCACGCCATGAAGAAGGGTCTGCCACAGAAGAGCATGTGAAGACGTAGGGAGAAGATGGCCCGCCACAAGCCATGGACAGTCTTCAGAAGAAACCAACGCTGCTGACACCTTGATTTCAAATTCATAGCCTCCAGAATAGTGAGAAAACAAATGTCTCTTGCTTAAACTACCCAGTGTGTGGTTCTTGGTTATGGCAGCCCTAGGAATGTAATACAGGACCTATAAAAGCAATATATTCTTATATTAGGGCCTGTTTGTTTATTACTTTGAACTACCTGACTTTGCTTTTAACAGATTAGTACATCATTTTAAATATAGGGCGGGCGAAACTAGGTTTAAAGTTGTTTGTATGGAAAATAATAAAATAAATAATAATACAAGAATAAATTCTGTTTTGTGTATGTACAACTGTAAACCTGCTTTTGCCCCACACTGTATGTGGCATTAGTATTAAAAAAAAAAAAAAAAAAAACAGAGGCAGTGTAGTGAAATCTTAACCATAGTTATCTCTGGGTTTGGGATTTCGGGTTAACATAATTTTTTGTTTCTATGATGAGCATGAGTTCCTCTTCTAACTAAGGAAAGAAGCTATTTAAAATCATATTAAGGGGTTAATGTGTTTGTAAACTGGTGGCCTAAGCATGACACCCGTGTGAGGTCTGCGTGCAGGTAACTTTGTAGTCTCGGATGCTCCTTATCCATTTTTGAACTGCTGTAGTTTAGGTGGGTTCTGTGAACGTGACTGTTTCTGAAAATGATTGTTTGCTTGGATCACCCTCCCTGGGGTTTTTTGTTGTTGTGTTATTGTGCAAGCCCACCGGGAAGGCATTGTTCTCGTAGACTGACACGGATCATACATCTATTCCTGTCACTGACAGTATTATTTGCAGCTGCCTTTTTTAAGCCTCTCCTAATTTCCACACTACAACTTCTTGTATTTCATTAAAACTGGTTTAGAAATGCAAGGCATATAATTAGATTGAGAAATATGCTATCGATTTAGTTTTCCATTATGATGTTATCACATGCACAAAAAAAGTCATTTAGTACAATTGTTATGATTAAAACCACAAAAGAGATCTATTACATCAGACTTAGTTTTCATGCCTGATGCAGTGTAAAATATGAAAGAGAGGGTTAATTCAGTTTTATTAGAGCTGCATGTCATGTATCCATAAATGTCTGTAGGCTAATAATTTCAATGGAATCTTTAGTAGACAGGTTTTTCAGGAAGTCATATTAAATAAAAATACATTAATACTTACATACTCAATTTTTAAGGTTGCTGTGTGTAATAATTCTTTTCCAGCTCTGCACTCTGCCAAAACACATGCCCCCAATATGCACCAGGCAGCTTTCTGATGCAGGGAGACTGGGAAGGCACAGAACATGGACTGTGGAGTCGGGCAGATGCGGGGTCAAATCACAATCCCTACGAAGCAGGCTGTTATGGACATTATTTCAGTCAGGTCCTAGGGCTATTAAGTTGCTGACCCAAATTTATAGCTAGTAATTGACAAGATTTTTATCTCCTTCATTCCGAAGTCTATGAACTTTCTGCAATAATATTCTCTTTCCTTTTGTTCAGTGATTTTGAATAATATAATGTTTCTGAGTTTTAGTTTTCTCATTTGCTAAGTAAGAATAATAATCCTTTCTTCATAAGGTGGCTTTGATGATTAAACAAGCCAATGTGTACAAAACTGAGCATCCTGTTTGTTACATAGTGCCAGTAAATGCCTTCTTTCTCTGGTAACCTGGAGTAACCTGGGGGTTGTATTAGTTTGGAGGAGAGAGAACAATATTCCTTACTTATATACCAGGTAAAAGAAATGCAGGTCAAAGAAAATCACAGTTACTGATTAGAAAAACCTTGTTTGTTAAAATAATCTTGTAACTAGCTATAAAAATGATATTTCAGCTATGCTTCTAACATTTTTAGAAAATAGACTTTATTTTAAAGAACAGCTTTAGGTTCTCAGCATAATTGAGAGAAGATACAAAGATTTCCCTCGTGTCCCTGTCCCCACATATGTGTAGCCTCTTCCATTGTCAACATCCCCCACCAAAGTGGTACATTTGTTAGAATTGGTGAATCCACGTTGATATGTCATTATCACCCAAAGTCCATAGTTTACACTAGGGCTCACTCTTGGTGTTGTACATTCTGTGGGTTTGGGCAATGTAGAATGACACGTATCTATCACGGTAGCACCATAAAAAGTAGTTTCACTGCTCTAAGAATCCTCTGGGCTTTGTCTATGTATCCATCCTTCCTACCCAACCACCGATCATTTTACTGTTCATGGTTTCACTATTTTAAGATAGTCATATCGTTGGAGGTGGAGCACACTGAGCAATTGGGGTACCATGAGCCAATTGGGGGGATCCACAGGCAATGTGTCCCCATTGGCTATGGACAGGCTTCCTGATGGAATCCGTGATGCATTTCATAGGATTTACATGCCTTTGACGCCCTCTAAGTGGCGGCTGTTGTTCTCCCAGACCCTCTTCCCACTCTGAGTTGTGCGGTGCACCTCAGTATTCTGAATGTGGGAAGAAAGAAGTGGGCTTGGCAGAGTCCTGTACAACTAGAGAAACCAGTTGCTCACTCAAACCCTATCTCCTTCTTTCATGGGGAGCTTAGAAAGTTCCCACTGACATTGAACTGCACCATCTTGGTGGAGGAGTGACAAAGATCAAGGGAAATTGTCCCTTTTACTGTCTTCAATATGTCCAATATTGATTTTTCCCCCATTGGTGTCTGTTCCCCCTGGGATTTCTCTGCTAGACTACCAGACTTATACAAAGGCACTCTTATCTGGGGTGACTGCCAAAGGGTCATCAAGGGGCATATATAAAGGACCCCTGGACAAAAGTTATCTGGGTGGGATACCAGTCCAATAGGTGCTGGTGTCCTTATGAGAAGAGGAAGAGACACTAGGAGCATGCATAGAGACAAGGACAGTGAGAAGGCAGCCATATGCAAGCCTAGGAGAGAGCCTCAGGAGAAACCAAGCCAACCAGCACCTTGATCTTCAATTTCCAGCCTCAAGAACTGTGAGAAAATACATTTATATTTTTTAAGCCACCCAATCTGTACTATTTTGTTATGGCAGCCCTAGCTGACTAATACAGATGACATCTGGCCTTTTTTAAAAAAATCTTTATAAAGGCTTTGGATCACATTAGATTTGTTCTCAAAAGTTTTAATAATTCATATATTTTATAATGGTAAATATTCATATTTATTTAAAGAAATGGCTGTGTAGATGAAATTGTTGAAATTCAAAAGCAAGATATCTTTTCATATCACAGAAAAGAGCTGGAAGAGAGCGCCGAAAAAATGAATAGGCAAGTGCGAAAATATGCTGCAGAGAAAGTCCCAGGTTTTCTTTTTCCTCTGACACTAAATGTGAACCTGATGTATCTGCTCTTTTGCACATTAATATGAGCAGCAGCAGGACCACAGCCGCATCCTGAAGACCTTGGAGATGAATGCAACTGTGTGGGAGTCATTTAACCAGTAAGAGGATCACCTATTTCCAAAAAGACATTAAAGAAATTACAAATAGGCAAGTATACAGTATTTATTGACCTGAGCTCTGTGCCATGCAAGATGCTGAGCCATTTATTGAGTTATCATCTATAGAGTTTTAAACAGTGAATTATAGTATTTCATTAATCAGGGCAATTCTAGCTGTTGCAACAAAACAAATGCCAATACGTTAACGGGTGAACTTAGAAGACACTTATTTCTTGGTCACATTACAGTCCAAACTGGCGTTAGTGGGAGTCTTTCTTCCATGTGCTGATTTGGCAAACAAAACTTTTTGCTCAGTCATCCTTGAGGGCCTTCCACCTGGGAGAAGGGAAAGAAGGGGGAGGCAAGACATTGACTGCCTCACCACCTTGGCTCATGAGTGATGCTCTGTGCTTCTTAAATTTTATTGGTTAGAACTAGTCCCATGAAACCAGTAAAACTTAAGCCTCTTCTTTACTTGTGTGGATTTGTCACTGGACGATAGCTGTTCAGACGGTACTGCTGAGTCTCCTCTCGCATTAGCCAGGGGCTGTATTACTAGTTTCTCATTAATGCACGATAAGCGGAAGGAACGTGTGTCACAGCTGGGCTACGGTGGTTAAAAGAGGGTTTTTCGCTCTCATTTTCCTTCCAGGGATGATAAGGCTGCAGGGTGTGACAGAAGCACCCAGCGAAGGAACCTGGATTTCTGGGTGACCTTGTAGCATGCTCCTCACTTCTCTCCCCATGACTACTTTCATTTTATTGCAGGGAGCCAGAATAAACTTTTATTGTGTCAAGCCACTGAAATGTTGAAGTCCGTTTGCTACAGTGGCTGAGCTTATTCTAACAAATATGCCTGGCTTCATCTAGAAGCAGGAACTGTTGGAAAATATGATCCTTAGTTAGGCAACTACTTCCCAGTGAAAGCTGTTTCAATAGTTTGGGAAGAGGAGTACAGGTTTTGGGTGCTCAGTTAGCTGATTCTGCCTAAGCACCTTTCACAGTGCCTGATTACTGAATAAATAAATGGCATAATTAAATTGATGTCTACTAGGGGAAGTTGATATACCTGTTAAATGGCAGGCCACAGTACTTTTTATAAATATGTTATTTATATACATTATTTTATTTAAATCCAGTGATAATCCAATTAGGTAGGTTTCATTGTACATTATTCATTTATTGGTATGTTGGTCTTCCTTCTTGAACTGTGAGCTTCTTGTCACTAGGATTAATGTCCAACTTGTCCCTGTGTCCTTGGTGCCTGGCCAGGGTGTGGCACATAGTGAGGACTGGGTGTCTGGTGGTTGAATACAGGTGTGGACAAGAGGATGAGAAGATACTGACTGGGATCTATAAGGCCACATGCATGTCACATAGGACTGTTGTGTCAGAGCTGAGGGGTAAAACAGAGTAGGAGAAAAAGAATTGGGGGAACAGGCATTCCAGGTGGAGGTGGGTAGAAGCTGTGTGCTGGACAGCACGCTGATCTTCAATTAGAAGAAATTCTCCAACTGGAAGAAATTTCGGTGGGTAAATTCAAGCACAAATCAGGAATATGTGGTTTTGCACTGTAGCCTAAGTGAGTCGTGAGTAGGACTCTAGGGCTCAGGGATCCAGAAGTTGTCCTTCAGATGTTCTAGGCAGGTATTTGTGGATTTGTTGGATGAGACATTTCTGGTCTACAAAGTTGCTCATTCAGTAAAAGCCATGCATCTAAAATGCTTGGTTATTTAAGATTGAAGAGAAATCAGAATTTTCTGGCTAACATCAGCAATTTTTTTAAACATTGGGTACACAGATTTAAGGTAATCATCCTCCTCAGTCTGGTTCACTTTCATTATCAGTTTTTGTACAGGTGCTCTTTTTTGTTGTTATTTTGTTGTTTTAGTAATTTCTCCTTTCATTTTCTCTTCCTGCTTCTACTTCCTCCCTCTCACAATTGCCACACAAATAGTACAATATGTTGGATACATGCTCCCTAAATCATCTGCCACACAAGAGGTAGTATGGCACACTGTTCAAGAATTCATGTTCTGGCTGGGTAGCTCAGTTGGTTAGAGCATCATCCCAATATATCAAGGTTACAGGTTCAATCCCTGATCAAGGCACATACAAGGATCAACCAATGAATGCATAAGTAAGTGCAACAATAAATCAATGCTTCTCTCGCTCTCTCATCAATAAAAAAAAAAAAAAGAATTCAGGCATTAGAACCTGCATTCAACTCCTCAGCCTGCCAGTGTGACAGGACAAGCTATTCTGGCTTTCTGTGCCTCAGTTTCTTAATTTGTATATGGTTATTTGAAAAGTAAATATATTAATATAATGCAGTATAAAATTAGCTCCTAGCATAGGGTAAATGCTTGTAAATCCCTGAAAATATACATATTATTTGTTTTAAATGAATTTGTTTATAGAGCAGTAAATACCATTTAGTTTACTTTCATTTTTGTTAAGGTCATTGGGTTTCAATAAATGCATAGTGGCGTGACTCCACTACTATAGTACCATGCACAAGAGTTTCAGTGTTCTAAAAAATCCTTGTGTTTTACCTACTCAACCCTTCCCCTTCACAAGTCCCTGGTATCTACTGATCTGCCTTTCATGTAACAATATGCATGTAAGATTCACTGGTGTTGTTGCATGGATCAATAGCTTATTTTTCTCTTTCACTGGCTAGTATTCCATTGTGTGGATTGGCACAGTTTGTTTATTATTCACTTTCTTCTATGTATGAGAAATTATGAATAAAGTTGCTAAAACATGTCCATGCAGATTTTTATATGGACATTGCATCTATTTTTAAATTCAAAATTGATTTATATTTTTATTTTCTTCTCTTGTCATGATTTTGGTATCAAGTATATATTAGCTTTATAAAAATGGGTTGGGCTATTTTACCTCTTTTTCTACTTTAAAAAATGTTTATTCCTTGAAAATTTAGTATAATTTATCTGAAAATCTATCCATGCAATAGCTTTTAATGTGGGTAAGGTTTTGATTACCATTTCATTTTTTGAAAAAATGAATATTGATCCATCAAAATTTTATAATATTTTATGTGCTGGTCTTGGCATTTTATATTCTTCTAGAAGCATATATATTTGTGTAGGTTCTCAGAAGTATTGTTTCTGTATAAAATTCTCTGTTGTGTTTGTATTTATTTCTCTTTTTTCCTTCTGTGTATGTGTTTGTAGTCACACATGTATGTATATGCACATTTTCTTCTTCTATGTTTGTTAGTTTGTACTTGGTAGATATTTGTATTATTAATCTTTTCTAAAATATTATGGTTTGTAATTTATGTGTTTTGTTTCTTTTCCCCCTTATTTCTGCTCTTTATTATTTCTTTTTTTTTGTTTGTTTTTTTTGTGTTTATGTTGATATTCTTTTTTTAGCTTCTTTTAAAAAAATTGTGGTTCCTGCAAACCCTGCAAAGTGGGATCAAGTATAAAGGACACATGGACAAAAATGAGGTGGGGGTGGAAGTGGGAGGGAGGTGGGGAGGGCTGGGGGGTGGGCTGGGATGGGAGTAAAAGGCAGAAAACTGTACTTGAACAACAATTAAAATAAAAAAATAAAAAATAAATAAATTAAATTGTGCAAGATCGCATGGCATCTACCCTCTTACCGTATTTTTAAATGTTCAGTCCAGTGTTATTAACTGTATGCATTCGTTAGCCAGCAGATCTCTAGAACGGCATCATTCAGCTTATTGCCTCAATGAGTTTGACTAGTTCAGATACCTTATCATGTAGTGCTTGTCCTGTGACTGGCTTTTTTCACTTAGCATCATGTCTACAAGCTTCATCCGTGTTGAAACCTGTGACAGAATTTCTTTTTTAAGGTTTTGATTTGCATTTCTCTGATGATCACTGTTGCTGAGAATCTTTTCATGTACCTATTGGCCATTTATATGTGCTCTTTGGAGTCTATTCAAACCCTATGCCCACTTTTTCAGTCAAATGTTTGGGTTTTATTTATTTATTTATTTTAGTGTTGAGCTGTATGTATCTTTCATGGCTTATTGTCAAATACTTAGTTCATTGTTTTTGTTTTCCTTATTTACATTTTTAATAAATGTACTTTAAATACTGTTATAATTGTATCTCACAAACTTTTTCATGTGGTGTGCTTTTATTGTCTTTCTGCTCAAATTTTAATAGTTTTCTTCTGGCTCAATTTTTACCCATGAATTATTTGGTGGTATTATTTTAATTATTTGGTACATGGGTTTTTAAAGTTATCATTTAGTAATTTATTTATGATAGTATAGCTATTTGAGAACATAATTAGCATAATTTTGATTCTGATTTTTTAAGTGTTTAATATTTGTCCTAATGTAACATTTATATTTTTATTTTTGTGCTAAAGACATTAACATTTACAACTGAAATGTTTGTTCAAATATCTTTGCTTATCTGCTTTTGTCATCATGCCAGTTATTGCTTTGTATAGTCCAAGGCTATGTTATTAGGGGCATACATATTTATGATTGATATATATTTCCATTCTATAAAATAATTTTTATACCTCAATTTTTTTTGTTTTAAGTTCCATTTTGTGTCATATTAAATTTTATATTCAAACATTATGTTCTTCAGTATTTGCTTGATATCAATCTCCATCTGTTTACATGTCACTTGTTTCTTTTTAATTTAAAACCATCTCTTACATTCAACATATTGCTGGATAAACAAAACTATTCTGAGAATCTCTAATTCTGTATTAGTTAGCTTAAGCTATATTAATTATTATAGATGATGCTGACTTATTTTATTATGTTATTTATATTTCCTAAACCACATATCTCTCTCCCTCCCTCCTTCATCCCTCTCATCCTTCCCCACCTTTTTCTTCCTTCTTCCTCTCCTTCCTCTTTTTCTTTATTATGATTCCCTGTACTAAGACTATATTTTCTTATGCTGGTTCAGAAGTGGTAAAATGTTCCTTCTCATATATAAATGATAATTCACTAGATATAACATTTTTTCAAGTTCTTTTTCCTTAAAATTTTTTATACATTTTCTTATATTCAATATAAGTATTGAAAATTTTGATATCAATTTGATTTCTCTCCTATTTTAGGTGAATTGTTTTAACTGTGATTACAATTTTTTCCTCTATGAGAATTGGGTATTTTGGATATTATAAAAATATATGTAGGCATTTAAAAATCTATTCTGGGCTTCTGATCAAGATGGCAGCATAGGTAAACACAGCTTGCTTCTTCACGCAACCACATCGAAATTACAACTGAAATATATGACAACTATCACTCAGAACCATCAGAAATGGAGCTGAATGGAAGTCCAACAACTACAGAATTAAATAAACCGGGTCCATCCAGACTGGTAGGGAGGGGTGGAGGTATGAAATGGGCTGGTCCCACATTCATGTGTGGTGGATAAAAATTTGGGAGGGATTACTCAGTAGTGAAGAGTCCCAGCTCCACACCAGGCCCCTCATCCCAGGGTTCCAGTGCCAGGAAGACAAGTCCCCATAACTTCTGCCTGCAAAAATCAGTGGGTGGGAGAAACTTCTGGAGTCCCAAGCAGTCCCCCTTAGAGAATCCACACACAGACTTACTCAGACTCACTCCCTCTGAGCTCCAGCACCAGAGTATCAGTTTAAAAGGCATCACTGGCATACAGGGAGGAACCAAAGTGCCTGGAATCAAGGTGGGAGCCAGGGGAAAGGTTTTTCCTACACAGAAAGGCAGGCAGATGCCATTGTCTCTTTTCTGAGCCCTCCATTCACAGAGCCACAGAGCCACAGAGCCTGAAGGTGGGTGCCATATCTGAGACTCCATCAACCTGGCTAACACTCCTGGCCTCATCCTGGAGATCCCCAGAGACTCCATCCCACCAAATTTATGGGCCCACACAAACTGTTAACTGTGACTTTTGTATATGAATGGCTGTCCTGGCTCATGCTTCACAACTTCCTAAATCCTATCAAACAAGAAACAGAAGGCCTTGGTGAGCCTCCAACCCCCATACCTCTTGCTAAGTGACCCTAGGCTTCCACTAGCAGCAGCCAGCCAAGATTCAGAGCTTGGCTTCACCTGGGAATCTCCAAGCCAAGCATGAGTAGCAGCCATCTCAGATTGCTTCAGAGCTCATGTAGGGTGGCCCTGGGCAAAACACAGGTGGGGGATGACCTTGGCCTGCACCACCTGAGAAAACCCAGAGCTTCTACACACCGTGGACAACTACAGATGACATTGGAGCACCACTAACCTGCCCCCACACAGCCAATCCTCCATGGAGGACAGAAGTTTGTGGTCAGGGGTCACAGCCCGTCCTTGCAGCTGATTGGCCTGGATAAATCCCTCCTATTGATCTGCCAACAACAATCAAGGCTCAACTACAAGGGAAAGGTGTACGAAGCCCACATGAAGAGTGCACCTTGAGTACCCAGCTTGGGTGATGGGGGAGGCTGTGCCACTGGACCCTGCAGGTCACCTACTACATTAGGCCATGCTACTAAGACAGGGAGTCAAAGCAGCTCTATGTAATACATAGAAACAAAAACAGGGAGGTTGCCAAAATGAGGAGATGAAGAAACATGGCCCAAATGAAAGAACAGATTGAAAGTCCAGAAAAAGAACTAAACAAAAGGGGGATAAGCAATCTATCAGATGCAGAGTTCAAAATACTTGTTATAAGGATGCTCAAGAAACTTAGTGAGGACCTCAGCAGCATAAAGAAATTCATTCAGAAATGAAGAATTCAGTAATTGAAATAAAGAACAATTTACAGGGAAGCAACAATAAAGTGTCAAGAATCAAATTGATGCTTTGGAACAAAAGGAAGCAAAAATCAAGCAATCAGAACAGGAAGTAAAAAGAATTCCCCCAAATGATGATAGTAAGCAGCCTCTGGGACAACTTCAAGAGGTCAAATATTCACATCATAGGGGTGCCAGAAGCAAAAGAGAAAGAACAAAAAATTAGAAATTTACTTGGAAAAATAATGAAAGAAAACTTTTCTAATTTGATGAAGGAAATAGACATGCAAGTCCAGGAAGCACAGAGAGTGCCAAACAAGGTGAATGCAAAGAGGCCCACTCCAAAACACATCATAATTAAAATGCCAAAGATTAAAGATAAAGAGAGAATATTAAAAGCAACAAGATAAAAGCAATTAGTTACCTACAGGGGAGTCCCCATACAACTGTCAGCTCATTTCTCAAAAGAAACTTTGCAGGCTAGAAGCAATTGGCAACAAATATTCAAAGTCATGAAAAGCAAAGACTTACTGCCAAGATTGCTCTACCCAGCAAAGCTGTCATTTAGAATTGAAGGGCAGATAAAGAGCTTCCCAGACAAGAAAACACTAAAGGGAGGTTATCGTCACCAAAGAATTATCATACGAAATGTTAAAGGGACTTATTGAAGAAAAAGAAGATCAAAACTATGAACAATAAATGCACATTTATCAACAATTGACTCTAAAAAAACAAACTATGCAAAAAAGAAGATCAAATACAGAATCATGTATACAGAACATCTTGATGATTGCGAGGTAGGAGGGGGTATGGGTGAATGAGTGAAAAGGTAAGAGCATTAAAAAGTTCAAATCAGTAGTTACAAAATAGCCATAGGGATGTAAAATACAGTATAGGAAATGGAGTAACCAAAGAATGTATGTGCATGACCCACAGACATGAACAATGGTTTGGGGATTACCTGAACGAGTGGGGAGGGTTTGGGTGGAGGGGCCAAAAGGGGAAATACTAGGACAGCTATAAAGCATAATCAATATAATTTAATTTAAAAAAATCTATTCTTCATTGAACTCTATGATCCCTTTTCTCTGTAGTACTGCATACCTTTTAATTTAGACAACTTATTGATCATCATTCTCCAAATATGTCTTTTCCTCCTTTATTTCTTTCATGCTGGTACTACCACGAATTATTGACACCTCTACATCTCCTATATCTCTTAACTTTTTATTTACTCATTTTAATTTGAAAATTTTTAATACCTTTTGTGATGATTCTTTCACTGGATCTTCTGGCTAACTATATTAAATCACGTTTGATTCTATGTTCCATTATTTAGCCTATACATTTATTTTACTGCCACTGTTATCATTGTCTCATTATTTTCCTTTATGAGCTAGTATTTCCTTGGGACTATTTTTCTCTAGTCACCCATCTGTACCTAAAAGAAGGTTGACACCTGAGCCCCTGCTTGTGATTTTTCAAATAATCTTTTTGTGGGCTGCTGGTGGGGAAAGCCTATGAAGTTGCGATTCAGGCTTAACCAGTACCTCTTTGGAGCTCTCTTCCTCCTTGCCTAGAGATCCTTCCCTTTCAGGTATATTCTAAACTTTGCTATTTTCTGAAAGCTGTGTTGCCTAGCTGATAAACATTGGAAAGGAGAAGAAGAAATATTGAGGGGATCTTGAATTTGAGGAAATAGAGTAGACAGAAGGACATTCAGGGGTCAGATTGTCACAGCTCCAGCAGGAGTACCAGGTAGACCGTAATTTGCCTTTAACTATGGATATTTTCAGCCTCATCTTCCACCTAGCATCTCATGGAAATCTGTGAATTTTGTTTTATCTGTTATCCATCTATCTGTCTACCTACCTACCTGCCTACTTACCTACATATTTGCTTGTTTAGGCAATCCAGAGTAATTATCTTTGCTTATCTCCCATGAATCCTGGCTAGGACACTATGTACTCTAACTTTTAAAGTATAACATAACTTAAGAAATTAAACAGAAGATACACTCCTTGGGTTTGTCAGCTCAAAGACACTTAAAATGCAATGAAAGATTAAGATGTAATACTTTTTGTGCTATCAGAGAAAAAATCAACTGCATTTCTGAATATATTGCTGGTAAGAAATGAGCTTTCAGGAACAAATGTTGCCTTGAAAACAGGTGACATGTACCACTTATTTCCTTTAGTGATACAATATCTTGGTTTCCAGGAGAGTCTCTAGTCCTAAGTGAAAGGAGAAATGTGGAAGCCATTTCAAAAAGTTTAGCTGTTTACTTTATTTATTTATCTCTTGGTTCTTTTTTCTAATTACAGAGAAACCCCTGTCTGAATAATGAACAATTTCTGGCTCCATTTCAGAATCTGGCTGCAGTGCAGTTGCTATTTGATTTCTGAGAGATGTACAACATGTTCACAGTGAATTCTCCAACGGAAAACAGTGGAGTGCAAATAAAGTCAATTAATTCACGGAGTGAATGGACTGAAGCCCAGAACTGCAGGTCTGGTGGAGGCCTTTTTGATTCACTTGCCAAAAGATATCTGTTTATAAATGCAGTAAATGTAACTATTTGGGACTGTGGCGGTTACAACCCCATGTGATTTCCCCTCATGTGTTACGGCTCATCTCAGGTAACTGAGTTACATTCTGTGTACATTTCAAACGCCCTTTCTTGTACCTTCCCGCTCCCAATAATTTTAGTATGTCTTCCTTCTTTAACATATAGGTCTTCTCCTTCTCATTTTATTTCATTCTATCCCCCACTTCCTCCACCTTCCTCTTTTCTTCTCCTTTCCATTTCCTTCCTTTCTCCCCCAAATCTTTCATTCTCTTACTCCATGCTTTCCTTCTTTCTTTATCTTACCCTCATCTTTTCCGCTTCTTTCCTTTCCTCACTTCCCTTTCTCTCTCTCTTTTCTTCCAGCCTCTTCAGCAGGGTTCCTGAACCTGCCTCCCTGTACTGGTTTCATGCATCCAGTCTCCTGGAGCAAATTAGGAGCCTCGTTCTCCTTGCACTTCTGCTGCCATAATCTTCTCACCTGGTGTGTCTGGACATGGCCTTCGGCAATTAGCAGTCATTGAGGCCGTGACCCTTACCTAACCTGCCTGTCTGTTCTGGCCTTCTATTTATAGCTGGTGTTTGTTGATGTCATTTGATTCTCTTTATATTTAATTCCTCTTTTTTTTAAAAAAAAATTCCAGTTCCATGCCATGTGTGAGCCCTCACTTAACACCTAGCCTGCTCGACCAGTGAACAAATATCTTTTTTAAGTCTCATTTTTTTTTTAAAATTGAATGCTGTCCTTCATACAAAATCAAATAAAACCCAACAAAAACCCAACAAAAACATACTATCGCATTCTGAAAGATATGTTAATCAGGAACTTTGACTTCAAGTATAACAGCCTGCCTGGAGACTTCTGTAGCTGAATTCTTCCCATAATATGACAGCATACGGGATACTGTCTTGTATCCTGGGTTCAGGCTCCACTTGATTAGCTACACCCTCTTAGGCATTTTGTACTGAACTGTAGGAACCACTGAACAAGATACCCCTGGTCATCCTGTTTCAGCACAGCTGTTTTTCTCCTTTACCAGATCTTCTCATTCATATTCAGATCATCCTCGCCGTACCTCCAGCCCTGAATATTTCTTCTCCCTTGAGCACAAAGATGGACAAGATTTGGAGTAGAATAATTGACCCTTCTTTTTTCTTTGAAAGAAGATTTTATTTGGCTTTTTGACCAACCTTCCCCCCCCAACTCCTTATTCTCTCTAGTATTGCTTGCAAACATCTCATCTCTACAGGATCTTTAAACATTACAGTTCATAAGACCCTGGAACCCTTTTGTAACGCACACTCTCTCCTGCTCATTAACCTGAGTCCGACTAGTTCTGTTCCAGCAGACGTGTGTGGTGCTACCTGACTTCCACCGCTGCTTCCTAATCTTGGCATCTGAGCTTCTGGTTTGGCATCTCTTTCTTGGATTTATGAGTTTTGGCTTGTGTTGCCTTTGGCTCCTGTTACTATTTCCTGCTAGATAACATTCTTTTCTTTTTTCAGTACATGTGTGTTTTAAACTCCTCTTATCTCTCAGGATGTTTCACATATATTATCTTATTTAGTGTTGTTAATCCTTATAAAACATTTGTAAGGGAGGCACCATTATTGCTGTGTTGGCCACAAAGACCCTGAGGTCTAGAAAGATTAATTAATTTGCCCAAGTTGCTGCATTTTATAAATAGCAGATCTGGGTTTTAAAACTAGCATTGCCTGAATCTGAGGGTGTTCTTGGTCTAGCATGTCATCTCACTCTATCTGACGGTGACTCCACTTCACTGAACGCTATTCACAGGTCAGAGAGTGACTTTGTGTTCAGAGGACTCCCCTTGACCTGTTTCCTCTACCCGTTACCCGCCCTATTGCTGATTCCAACTCTTTATGTTCTAAGACATTCTTATATCTGATGGGTAGACGTCTATTTTTCATCTTTCCCTTGGCGAGCAACTGAAGAAATGGGATTTTACCAGACGTTGAGTTTGAAGTAGAAAGTATAACTTTCAGGTGTTAATAAATGCTATAATTGATCAACTTTTAACTATTAATTAATTAAAAAGTTAATCAGAAAATGAACTTCAATCACCTACAACATTAAAACATAGTGGTTTTTATGGTGTATAATCTCTGTAAGTGGATTTTTTTAGTTTTTTTCCTATTTTTTATTGAATTACAATCAACATATAACATCATATTAGTTTCAGGTGTACAATATAATGACTTAATATCTGTATATATTGCAAAATGATCACCAGGATAAGTCTCATGAACACCCAACACCATACATAATTATGAATTTTATTGCATTTATTTATTCATTCATTCAATAATGGACACATAAGTTGCTTCCATGTTTTAGTTATTGTGAATAATTTTGCAATGAACATAAGGGCATGTATACCTTTTTGAGTAGTGGTTTTGTTAAATGCCCAGAAATGGAATTGCTGGATCATATAGTAGTTGTATTTTTAATTTTTAAAGGAACCTCTGTAATGTTTTCATGGCTACACCAATTTACATCTCCACTGACAATATACAAGCATTTCCTTTTCTCCACATTCTTGCCAACACTTGTAATTTCTTGTCATTTTGATAATAGCCATTTTAACAGTTGTGAGGTAATATCTCATTGGGGTTTTGATTTTTATTTCCCTGGTAATTAGTGATGTTGAGCACCTTTAAACATACCTGTTGGCCATCTGTATATCTTTTTTGTAAAATTGTTTAATTTTTTAGTTTTATTACCTCCACTTCATATAAGTAAAAAACTGAAGTTCAGAGGAATAATGCATTTGCCTAAGGTCACAGAGTTAGAAAGTATTAGTGCTGTCTTTTTATCAACACGATTTTTATCAACAGGTAGAGGAGCAGGAATATGTGTTGGGCTCAGAATTACCAAGAAGGGCAGATCCAGGAACACAATGCCTATCCAACTATGAGTCTTAAGCAGAACACAAGAGAAAGAATCACTCCCTATACTTCTGAACTAAAAATCAGGGAGTAACAAGTGACATGCAAGAGGCAGACCCTCTGTGACTTTCAATGTGAGAAGAAAATAAAACTCTGATGATGAAGTAAACATCAAAAAATAAGTTTTATGGCAGACAAACACCCACCCTAAACCAAGCAGGTTAACCAAAAGAAAACAATCTCTCAGCCTTAAAGAAAATGCCTTGGCATATCATATTCAAACTGCTGAAAGCAAAGAAAAATGAGAATATTTTGAAGTTAGCTAAAGAAAAGTAGTCACATTACATGTTAATTTATTTTCTTACACTCCTATTTCAAGACTTGCTGTAAAGCTACAGTAATCTAGACAGTCCGATGTTGGTGAAAGCAGAACAGCTACATTAACAAAACAGAACAGAGAGTTCAGAAATAGACTTATCCCACATGTTAGTTAATTTTTAACAAAAATTGTAAAGCAGTCTATTGAGGAAGTGATAGTTTCTTCCTTTTTCACATTTTTTTGTGTTGTTCAAGTACAGTTGTCTCCATTTT